>JAWUZG010000187.1:0-42400 GCA_036785705.1 Acanthornis magna | reverse complement strand
GGGACATTGGAGACATTGTGGTCACTGAGGAATATTTGGGAGCTTGGGGACAGTGGCGACATTGGAGACATTGGGGACATCATTGGAACTTGAAGACATTGGAGACATTGAGGACATTGGGGACACTGGGGACATTGAGAACACTGGGGGATATTTGGGAGCTTGGGGACATTGGGGACACTGGGGACATCATTGGGCGTTGGGGACATTGAAGGATTGGGGATGTTGGGGACATCATTGAGGATATTGGAGGATTGGTGACATTGGGGATGTTGGGGACATTGGGGACATTTTGGGATATTTGGGACATTGAGGGATTGGGGACAATGGGACATTGGGGACGTTGGAGATATTGGGGACATTGGGGGTAATGGGGGATTGGGGACATCGGGAACACTGGGGACATTGGGGACATTGAGGACAGTGGGGACATCATTGGGATTGGGGACATTGGTGACAAAGGAGATATTGCAGACATTTGAGACATTGGGGATATTTGGGAGCTTGGGGACATTGTGACATTGGGGACACTCGGGACAATGGGGACTTTGGAGGCATTGGGGATATTGGGGACACTGGGGACATCACTGAGGACATTTGCAGGATTGGGGACATTGGGGACATTGGAGGATTGGGGACATTGTGGCACTGGGGACATTGGGGTCACTGAGAAATATTTGGGAACTTGGGGACATCCTTGGGATTGGGGACATTGGGGACATTGGGAAGAGAATTTTTTCTCCTAAATTTCGGATTTTTTTTTCTTTATTCTTGGGATATTTTGGGTTTGGTCTTTTTTTTTTTTCTTTTTTTGGGGTTATCAGAATCTTTTTTTTTTTTTCAAAATTTTTGGGCTCTTTTGGGATTTTTTTTTGGGGGGGGAGGGCATCAGAATTTTTTTTTTTTTTTTTTTTAATTTTTGGGACACTCTGGTAAATTTTTGGGTATTTTTTGGGGGGGATCAGAATTTTATTTGGGTTTTTTTAAAAATTTTAGGGATATTTTGGTAAATTTTTTGGGAATTTTTTTATGGTTGGCTATCAGAATTTTTTTTGTTTGTTTTTTTTTTAAATTTTGGGACATTTCGGTAAATTTTTTGGGATTTTTTTGGGGGGCTATGAGAATTTTGTTTGGGTTTTTTTTAATTTTCGGGACATTTTGCTAAATTTTTTGGGGATTTTTTTTGGGGGGGAGGATCAAATTTTTTTTTTTTTTTTGTTAAATTTTTGGGACATTTTTGTAAATTGTATGGGAATTTTTTGGGGTTGGTTATCAGAATTTTTTTGTGTTTTTTTTTTTTTTTTAATTTTTGGGTCATTTTGGTAAATTTTTGGGGGGGGGCAATGGGAATTTTTTTTTTTTAATTTTGGGACATTTCGGTAAGTTTTTGGGGGGCGATGGAAATTTTTTTTTTTTTAGTTTTGGGGCATTTCGGTAAATTTTTTGGGGGGGGCGATGGGAATTTTTTTTTTTTAGTTTTGGGGCATTTCGGTAAATTTTTTGGGGGGGGCGATGGGAATTTTTTTTTTTTAATTTTGGGTCATTTTGGTAAATTTTTTGGGGGGGCGATGGGAATTTTTTTTTTTTAAATTTTGGGACATTTCGGTAAATTTTTGGGGGGCGATGGGAATTTTTTTTTTTAAATTTTTGAGACATTTCGGTAAATTTTTTGGGATTTTTTGGGTAAATTTCGTGTCCCCCCAGGCCTGGCCTTTGACCCTTGGGACCTCGAGTTCTACACGGAGCTATTCCAGAAAAAAGCCAAGAGGAACCCGACCTCGGTCGAGTGCTTCGACCTGGCCCAGAGCAACAGGTGACCCCAAAAATCCTCCTGGGACACCCCCAAAATTTATCTGGGACCCCAAAATTCACCTGGACCCCAAAAATCCCCAAAATTCTGCTCAATTCCCTTCAAATTCTGTGAAAATTGCCCAAAAAATGCCTCAAATTGCCCCAAATTCTCATCCCTGGAGGGCTCTGAGGCACAGGTGACCCCAAAAATTCACCTGGGACCCCAAAAAATTCACCTGGGACCCCAAAAAATTCACCTGGATCCCAAAAATTCCCAAAATTTTGCTCAATTCCCTTCAAATTCTGTGAAAATTGCCCCAAAAATGCTCCAAATTCCCTGAAATTGCCCCAAATTCTCATCCCTGGAGGAGTCTGAGGCACAGGTGACCCCAAAAATTCACCTGGGACCCCAAAAAATTCACCTGGGACACCAAAATTCACCTGGATCCCAAAAATTCCCAAAATTCTGCTCAATTCCCTTCAAATTCTGTGAAAATTGCCCCCAAAATGCTCCAAATTCCCTGAAATTGCCCCAAATTCTCATCCCTGGAGGAGTCTGAGGCACAGGTGACCCCAAAATCCTCACCTGGGGCACCCCAAAATTCACCTGATCCCAAAAATTCCCAAAATTCTGCTCAATTTCCTTAAGATTCTGTGAAAATTGCCCCAAAAATGCCCCAAATTCCCTGAAATTGCCCCAAATTTTGGTCCCTGGAGAGGTCTGGACTGGCCCAGAGCAACAGGTGACCCCAAAAATCCTCCTGGGACACCCCAAAAATTTATCTGGGACCCCAAAATTTACCTGGATCCCAAAAATCCCCAAAATTCTGCTCAATTTCCTTCAAATTCTGTGAAAATTGCCCCAAAAATGCCTCAAATTGCCCCAAATTCTCATCCCTGGAGGGCTCTGAGGCACAGGTGACCCCAAAAATTCACCTGGGACACCCCAAAAATTCACCTGGACCCCCAAAATCCCTGAAATTATACTAAATTCCCTTCAAATTCTGTGAAAATTGCCCCAAAAATGCCTCAAATTGCCCCAAATTCTCATCCCTGGATGGCTCTGAGCCACAGGTGATGCCAAAAATTTACCTGACACCCCAAAATTCACCTGGATCCCAAAAATCCCCAAAATTCTGCTCAATTCCCTTCAAATTCTGTGAAAGTCACCCCAAAAATGCTCCAAATTCCCTGAAATTGCCCCAAATTCTCATTCCTGGAGAGGTCTGGACTGGCCCAGAGCAACAGGTGACCCCAAAAATCCTCCTGGGACACCCCAAAAATTTATCTGGGACCCCAAAATTTACCTGGATCCCAAAAATCCCCAAAATTCTGCTCAATTCCCTTCAAATTCTGAGAAAATTGCCCCAAATTCCCTGAAATTGCCCCAAATTCTCATCCCTAGAGGCTTCTGAGCCACAGGTGACCCCAAAAATTTACCTGCGACACCCCAAAAATTCACCTGAATCCCAAAAATTTACATGGATTCCAAAAATCCCCAAAATTTTATGCAATTCCTTTCAAATTCTGATCAATTCTCTAAAAATTCTGAGAAAATTGCCCCAAAAATGCCTCAAATTGCCCCAAATTCTCATCCCTGGATGGCTCTGAGCCACAAGTGACCCCAAAATTCACCTGGGACACCCCAAAAAATTCACCTGGGACCCCAAAATTTACCTGGACCCCAAAAATCCCCAAAATTCTGCTCAATTCCCTTCAAATTCTGTGAAAATTGCCCCAATTTCCCTGAAATTGCCCCAAATTCTCATTCCTGGAGAGGTCTGGACTGGCCCAGAACAACAGGTGACCCCAAAAATCCTCCTGGGACACCCCAAAAATTCATCTGGGACCCCAAAATTCACCTGGACCCCAAAAATCCCCAAAATTCTGCTCAATTCCCTTCAAATTCTGTAAAAATCACACCAAAAATGCCCCAAATTCCCTGAAATTGCCCCAAATTCTCATCCCTGGAGGGCTCTGAGGCATAGGTGACCCAAAAATTCACCTGGGACACCCCAAAAAATTCACCTGGGTCCCCAAAATTTACCTGGATCCCAAAAATCCCCAAAATTCTGCTCAATTCCCTTCAAATTCTGTGAAAATTGCCCCAAAAATGCTCCAATTGACACAATGGCACTGTCCCTGTCCCCAGTGTCCCCAGTGTTCCAATGTCCCAATGTCCCCAGTGTCCTCAATGTCCCCACTGTCCCCAATGTCTCCAAAGTTCCCAATGTCCCCAATGTCACTGTGACCCCAATGCCGTCCCCACTGTCCCCACTGTCCCCAATGTCCCCAATGTCACAATATCCTCAATGTCACAATGTCCTCGATGTCCCCGATGTCCCCAATGAGACAATGATGTCCCCACTGTCCCCAATGTCCCCAATGTCACTGTGACCCCAATGTCCCCAATATCCCAATGTCCCCAATGTCCCTCAGTGTCCCCACTGTCCCCAACGTCCCCAATGATGTCCCCAATGATGTCCCCGATGTCCCATCAGCGAGCACAGCCGTCACTGGTTCTTCAAGGGCCACCTGTCCCTCGATGGCCGTGCTGTCCCCAATGTCATTGTGACCCCAATGATGTCCCCAATGTCCCCATTCCCCCCAGTGTCCCCAATGTCCCCACTGTCTGCAGTGTCCCTTGTGTCCCCAATGTCCCCAATGTCCCCAATGTCCCCAATGTCCCCAATGTCCCCAGTGTCCCCAGTGTCCCCAATGATGTCCCCAATGATGTCCCCGATGTCCCATCAGCGAGCACAGCCGTCACTGGTTCTTCAAGGGCCACCTGTCCCTCGATGGCCGTGCTGTCCCCAATGTCATTGTGACCCCAATGATGTCCCCAATGTCCCCATTCCCCCCAGTGTCCCCAATGTCCCCACTGTCTGCAGTGTCCCTTGTGTCCCCAATGTCCCCAATGTCCCCAATGTCCCCAATGTCCCCAATGTCCCCAGTGTCCCCAGTGTCCCCAATGATGTCCCCAATGATGTCCCCGATGTCCCCTCAGCGAGCACAGCCGTCACTGGTTCTTCAAGGGCCACCTGTCCCTCGATGGCCGCGCTGTCCCTGGGTCACTCTTCGGGCGCCTCATGGACACTCAGAGCTCCTCCCACCCCAACAACGTCATCAAGTTCTGTGACAACAGCAGGTGACACCTGGGGACACACCTGGACACACCTGGGGACATTGGGGACAGCTGGGGACACACCTGGGACACACCTGGACACACCTGGGACACACCTGGACACACCTGGGGGGGTGGGACACACCTGGGGACACACCTGGACACACCTGTGACACACCTGGACACACCTGGGGGGGTGGGACACACCTGGGGACACACCTGGGGGGGTGGGACACACCTGGAACACACCTGGGACATACCTGGGAGGGTTGGGGACAGCTGGGGGGGTGGGACACACCTGGGGACACACCTGGGGACACACCTGGGGGGGTTGGGGACAGCTGGGGACACACCTGGGGGGACACCTGGGGGAGTTGGGGACACACCTGGGGACACACCTGGGCACCCCTGGGGGGGTGGGACACACCTGGGGACACACCTGGGGACATTGGGGACACACCTCGGGTGGTTGGGGACAGCTGGGGAGAGACATTGGGACACACCTGGGGAAGCTAGGGACACCTGGGAGGGGATTGGGGACACCGGGGGACACAGGGACATATCTGGGGACACACCTGGGGGGACATGGGGACAGCTGGGGGTACACCTGGGGACACCTGGGGAAGTTGGGAACACACCTGGGGGAGTTGGGGCCACCTGGGGACATCTGGGAGGGGATTGGGGACATACGTGGGGACACCTGGGGAAATAGAGGACACACCTGGGGACACCTGGCAGGGTGGGGTCACACCTGGGGATACACCTGGGGACAGCTCAGGACACCTGGGGACACACCTGGGGATACAAGGGGGTGGGGACACACCTGGGGATACAAGGGGGTGGGGACACACCTGGGGACACACCTGGGGGGAGTTGGGGACACAGCTGGGGACATTGGGGACACACCTGGGGGTTGGGGACACAGCTGGGGGGATGGGGGCACACCTGGGGACAGCTCAGACACCTGGGGGAACACAGGGATACACCTGGGGACACCTGGGGGGGTTGGGGACACCTGGGGGGACATGGGGACAGCTGCGGGGTGGGGACACACCTGGGGGGGTTGGGGACACACCTGGGGGGGTTGGGGACACACCTGGGGGACATGGGGACACACCTGGGGGGTTTGGGGACACACCTGGGGACAGCTCAGACACCTGGGGGAACACAGGGATACACCTGGGGACACCTGGGGATGTTGGGGACATACCTGGGGACAGCTGCGGGGTGGGGACACACCTGGGGGGGTTGGGGACACACCTGGGGGACATGGGGACACACCTGGGGACATTGGGGACACACCTGGGGGTGTGGAGACACACCTGGGGGGGTTGGGGACACCTGGGGGGACATGGGGACAGCTGCGGGGTGGGGACACACCTGGAGAGGTAGGGACACACCTGGGGACACATCTGGGGGGGTTTGGAGACAGTTGGGGACAGCTGGGGGGACATGGGGACACCTGGGGACACACCTGGGGAAATTGGTGACACACCTGGGAGGGGCCCTGGTGAGGATTTTGGGTTGGATTTTGAGGTTTTTGGGTGTCCTGGCTTGGATTTTTGGGGTCTTTAGGTGTCCTGGGTTGCATTTTGGGTGAGATTTTGGGGATTTTTTGTGTCCTGGTTTAGATTTTTGGGGTTTTAGTGGTTCCTGGGTTGGATTTGGAGTTGGATTTTGGGGTTTTTGTGGTTCCTGGTGTGGATTTTGGGTGAGATTTTGAGGATTTTGGGTGAGATTTTGAGGATTTTGAGGTTTTCAGGTGTCGATTTTGGGATTTTCCGTGTACCTTTTTTGTGGTTTTTGGCCCATTTAGGCATTTTTGGGGTGGATTTTGGGGTTCTTGTGTATCCTGATGTCGATTTTGGGGTGAATCTTGGGAATTTTTGGTGTCCTGGTGTGGATTTTGGGTGAGATTTTTGGCTTTTTGGGGTTCCTGGTGTGGATTTTGGAGATTTCAGGGCTCCTGTGTTAGATTTTGGGTGAGATTTTGGGATTTTGGGTGTCCCGCTGTGCATTTGGGGTGAGATTTGGGGATTTTTTGTGTCCTGGGTTGGATTTTGGGGTTGATTCTGGGGTTTTTGGGGTTCCCGATGCGGATTTTGGCAATTTTGGGGTGAATTTTTGGGTTTTTTGTGTCCCTGACCCCCTGTCCCCCCCAGTGCCATCTGGGGGGTCCTGGTGACAGCGCTGTGGCCTCAGGACCCCCCGGGGTCACTGCTGGGATTTTGGGGTGGATTTTGGGGTTTTTGGGTATCTTGGGTTGGATTTCGGGTGAGATTTTGAGGATTTGGGGTGTCCTGGTTTGGGTTTTGGGGTTTTTGGGTGTCCTAGTGTGGATTTTGTGTGGATTTTGGGGATTTTGGGGCTCCTGGGTTGGATTTTGCGTGAGATTTTTGGATTTTGGGGTTTCTGTGTAGGTTTTTTGTGGTTTTTGGCCAATTTTGGCATTTTTAGGGTGGATTTTGGGGTTTTTGGGTATCCCGATGTAGATTTTGGGGTGAATTTTGGGGATTTCGGTGTCCCTGACCCCTCTGTGCCCCCCAGTGCCATCTGGGGGGTCCCGGTGACGGCGCTGTGGCCTCAGGACCCCCGGAGTCACTGCTGGGATTTTGGGGTGGATTTTGGGGTTTTTGGGTATCTTGGGTTAGGTTTTGGGTGAGATTTTGAGGATTTGGGGTGTCCTGGTTTGGATTTTGGGGTTTTTGGGTATCCCAATGTAGATTTTGGGGTGAATTTTGGCTTTTTGGGTGTCGCTGACCCCTCTGTCCCCCCCCAGTGCCACCCGGGGGGTCCTGGTGACGGCGCTGTGACCTCAGGACCCCCCGGGGTCACTGCTGGGATTTTGGGGTGGATTTTGGGTATGATTCTGGGGTTTTTGGGGTTTCTGATGCGGATTTTGGCAATTTTGGGGTGAATTTTTTGATTTTTGGGTGTCCCTGACCCCTCTGTGACCCCGCAGTGCCATCCGGGGGGTGCCGGTGACGGCGCTGTGGCCGCAGGACCCCTCGCGGCCGAGTCCCTTCGAGAAGAGGACGAGCGTGCGTCACGTGACCTTCACGGCCGAGACTCACAACTTCCCCACCGGTCAGCGGGGGAGGGGCCGGGCCAGGGGCAGAGGGTGTGGTCAGTGGTCAGTGGGTGTGGTCAGTGGGTGTGGTCAGTGGGTGTGGTCAGTGGCAGGGGTCAGTGGCAGGGGTCAGAGGGCAGTGGGAGGGATCCAGGGTCAGTGGGTGTGGTCAGTGGGTGTGGTCAGTGGGTGTGGTCAGTGGGTGTGGTCAGTGGTCAGTGGGTGTGGTCAGTGGGTGTGGTCAGTGGTCAGTGGGTGTGGTCAGCAGTCAGTGGGTGTGGTCAGTGGGTGTGGTCAGTGGGTGTGGTCAGTGGTCAGTGGGTGTGGTCAGTGGGTGTGATCAGTGGTCAGTGGGTGTGGTCAGTGGTCAGTGGGTGTGGTCAGTGGTCAGTGGGTGTGGTCAGTGGGTGTGGTCAGTGGTCAGTGGGTGTGGTCAGTGGTACGTGGGGGGGTCAATGGTTAGTGGGAGGGGTCGCAGGTCAGTGGGTGTGGCCCTAAGGATTTTGGGTGTCCCTGGATGAGATTTTGGGGTCAGGGGTCAGTGGGCGTGGTCAGTAGCAGGGTCTGTGGAAGAGGTCAGTGGTCAGTGGGAGGAGTGGGGAGGGGTCAGTGACCACTGGGTGTGGTCAGTGGGTGTGGTCAGTGGGTGTGGTCAGTGGGTGTGGTCAGTGGAAGGGTCAGGGGTCAGTGGGAGGGGCCAGTGGTCAATGGGAGGGGTCAGGGGGTGTGGTCAGGGAAGGATTTTGGGGCTTCTGGGATGAAATTTTTGGGTCAGTGGGTGTGGTGAATCGTTGTCAGTGGTCAGTGGGTGTGGTCAGTGGGTGTGGTTAGTGATCAGTGGGTGTGGTCAGTGGGTGTGGCCCTAAGGATTTTGGGGGTCCTGGGATGAGATCTTGGGGTCAGGGGTCAGTGGGCGTGGTCAGTAGCAGGGTCAGTGGGAGAGGTCAGTGGTCATTGGGTGTGGTCAGTGGTCAGTGGGTGTGGTCAGTGGGTGTGGTCAGTGGGTGTGGTCAGTGGGAGGGGCCAGTCCTCAATGGGAGGGGTCAGGGGGTGTGGTCAGGGAGGGATTTTGGGGCTTCTGGGATGAGATTTTTGGGTCAGTGGGTGTGGTCAATGATCAGTGGGCGTGGTCAGTGGGTGCGGTCAGTGGGAGGGGTCAGTGCAAGGAGCCAATGGTCAGTGGGTGTGGTCAGTGGTCAATGGGAGGGGTCAAGGGTCAGTGGGAGGAGTCAGTGGTCAGTGGGTGTGGTCAGTGGGAGGAGTCAGTGGTCAGTGGGTGTGGTCAGTGGGAGGAGTCTGTGGTCAGTGGGTGTGGTCAGTGGGAGTGGTCAGTGGTCAGTGATCAGCGGGTGTGGTAAGTGGGTGTGGCCAGGGAGGGATTTTGGGGCTTCTGGGATGAGATTTTGGGGTCAGTGGGTGTGGTCAGAGAGAGGGGTCAGTGGGTGGAGTCAGTGGTCAGTGGGTGTGGTCAGGGGGAAGAGTCAGTGGGAGGGGTGTGGCCAGAGGGAGGGGCCAGGGGTCAGTGGGAGGGGCCAGGGGTCAGTGGGTGTGGTCAAGGGGAGGTGTGTGGGTGTGGTCAGTGATCAGTGTGGGGGTCAGTGGGTGTGGTCACAAGAGATTTTGGGGGTCTTGGGATGAGATTTTGGGGCCAGTGGGAGGGGTCAGTGGTCAGTGGTCAGTGGGAGGGGTCAATGGGTGTGGTCAGTCTGGGGGTCAGAGGTCAGTGGGTGTGGTCAGGAGGGATTTTGGGGGTTCTTGATTAAATTTCGGGGGTCCTGGGATGAGATTCTTGGGGTCAGTGGGCGTGGTCAGTGGGCGTGGCCAGGGGAGAGGGGTCAGTGGGAGGGGCCAGTGGTCAGTGGGAGGGGTCAGGGGTCGCTGGTTATGCTCAGTGGGTGTGGCCAGGGAGGGATTTTGGGGCTTCTGGGATGAGATTTTGGGGTCAGTGGGTGTAGTCAGGGGGAGGGGTCAGTGGGAGGAGTCAGTGGTCAGTGGGTGTGGTCAGTGGGAGGGGTCAGGGGGAGGGGTCAGTGGTCAGTGGGTGTGGGCAGAGAGGGATTTTGGGGCTTCTGGGATGAGATTTTGGGGTCAGTGGGTGTAGTCAGGGGGAGGGGTCAGTGGGAGGAGTCAGTGGTCAGTGGGTGTGGTCAGTGGGAGGGGTCAGGGGGAGGGGTCAGTGGTCAGTGGGTGTGGGCAGAGAGGGATTTTGGGGCTTCTGGGATGAGATTTTGGGTCAGTGGGTGTGGTCAATGTGGGTGTGGTCAGTGGGTGTGGTCATCACTTGGGTGTGGTCAGTGGGAGGGGCCAAGGGTGTGGTCAGTGGGAGGGGTCAGGGGTCGGGGTCGGTGGGTGTGGTCAGTGGGTGTGGTCAGCAGTCAGTGGGTGTGGTCAGTGGGTGTGGTCAGTGGGTGTGGTCAGTGGGTGTGGTCGGCAGTCGGTGGGTGTGGTCAGTGGGAGTGGTCAGTCAAGGGGTCAGGGGTCAGGGTCAGTGAGTGTGGTCAGTGGGAGGGGTCAGTCAAGGGGTCAGGGGTCAGGGTCAGTGGGTGTGGTCAGTGGGTCAGGGCTGGGGTGGGCGTGGCCGGTGGGCGTGTCCTGACCTGGCCACGCCCCCCAGCGGTGGCGCCGTTCAGCGGAGCCACCACAGGCACCGGGGGACGAATCAGGGACGTGCAGAGCACCGGGAGGGGAGCGCACGTCATCGCCGGCACCGCCGGCTACTGCTTCGGGAACCTGCTCGTGCCGGGTGAGAACTGCCGAAAATCCCAAAAATGACCCCAAAATCGGGATCGGCGCCCCCGAAAACCCCGAAATCCCAACTAGAAACACCAAAAAATGCAAAAAATTACCCCAAATTGCCCCAGTAGTGTTTTGGGAAGCTGCTCGTGCCGGGTGAGAACTGCGGAAAATCCCGAAAATGACCCCAAAATCGAGATCGGCACCCCCAAAAACCCCAAAATCCACCCCAAAAACCCCAAAATCCCAACTAGAAACACCAAAATCCCAACCAGAAACCCCAAAAAATGCAAAAACTTACCCCAAATTCCCCTGGTGCTGCTTCGGGAACCTGCTCGTGCCGGGTGAGAACTGCGGAAAATCCCAAAAATTACCCCAAAATTGAGATCGGCGCCCCCGAAAACCCCAAAATCCACCCCAAAAACCCCAAAATCCCAACTAGAAACACCAAAATCTGAACCAGAAACCCCAAAAAATGCAAAAAATTACCCCAAATTCCCCCAGTACTGCTTGGGGAAGCTGCTCGTGCCGGGTGAGAATTCCCAAAAATCACCGAAATGATTCAAAAATTGGGATTGGAGCCCCCGGAAACCCCAAAATCCCAACCGGAAACCCCAAAAAACCCCAAAAATCCACTCCAAAAACCCCAAAATCCCAACCAGAAGCACTAAAAAACCCTAAAATCCCAACCAAAAACCCTAAAATCTCACCCCAAATCCCTCCTAAAACCCAGGACTGCTTGGGGAAGCTGCTCGTGCCGGTCGAGGATTCCCAAAAATCACCGAAATGACCCAAAAATTGGGATTGGCGCCCCCGAAAACCCCAAAATCCCCCCCAAAAACCCCAAAATCCCAACTAGAAACAACAAAATCCCAACCAGAAACCCCAAAAAATGCAAAAAATTACCCCAAATTCCCCTGGTACTGCTTCGGAAAGCTGCTCGTGCCATGTCAGGATCACTGAAAATCCCAAAAATGACCCCAAAATCGAGATCGGCGACCCCAAAAACCCCAAAATCCCACCAGAAACCCTAAAATACCCCAAAAATCCACTCCAAAAACCCCAAAATCCCACCCAAATACCCAAAAAATTCCCCCAAATTTCCTCAGTACTGCTTGGGGAAGCTGCTCGTGCCGGGTGAGAATCCCCAAAAATCAACAAAATCCTAAAAAATTTGGGATCGGCACCCCTGAAAACCCCAAAACCCACCCCAAAAAACCCTAAAAAACCCCAAAATCCAAAAAAAATCACCCCAGAAATCCCCAAATCCAAGACGGGAAATCCCAAATTCCCTCGGTACTGCTTCGGGAACCTCCTTGTTCCAGGTCAGGGTTCCCGAAAATCAACAAAATCCTTAAAAATTTGGGATCGGCGACCCCAAAAACCCAAAAATCCCAACCGAAAACCCCAAAAATGCCAAAATCCCAAGCAGAAACACCAAAATTCCAACAAGAAACACTGAAAAATTAGCCCCAAAATTCCAGTAAATTCCCCCAAAATCCTCTCAAAATCCTCCAAAATTCCCCGAAATTCCCAAAAATTCTGCCTAAATGCCCCAAAACTCCCCAAAATTTCCCTAAATTCCCCAAAAATTCTCCAAAATTCCAAAAAAATCCCCTAAATTCAAAAAAATTCCCCAAAATTTCCCTAAATGCCCTGAAAATTCCCATAAATTCCCCAAATTTTGGGTCCCTGATCCACTTTCAGACCCCCCCCCGACCCAAATTTGGGGTCCCCGCTCTGTTTTTTGGGGTCCCAGATTCATTTTTGGGGTCCCAGGCTCATTTTCGGGGTGGTTTTTAGGGTTCGAGCAGCCCTGGGAGGACAGGAAGGCTCCGTACCCCTCAAAATCCTCCAAAATCATCCCCAAAATTCCCCAAATTTCACAAAAAATTCCCCAAAATTCCCCTAAATCCCTCAAATTCCTTCAAAACTCCCCTAAATTCCAAAGAATTCGAGAAGAATCCCCGAAAATTCTCCTAAAATTCCCCAAAATTCCAAAAAAATTCCCCAAAATTCCCCAAAATCCCTCAAAATTCCCCTAAAATTCCCCAAATTTGGCTCCCTGATCCATTTTCGGACCCCCCCGACCCAAATTTGGGGTCCCCGCTCTGTTTTTTGGGGTCCCAGGCTCATTTTCGGGGTGGTTTTTAGGGTTCGAGCAGCCCTGGGAGGACACGAAGGCTCCATACCCCCCAAAATCCTCCAAAATCCTCCTAAAATCCACCCCAAATTCCACCAAAATTCCCCAAATTCCACCAAAATCCTCCAAAATTCCCCTAAATCCCTCAAATTCCCCCCAAAACTCCCCTAAATTCCTAAAAATTCCCAAAAAAATCCCCCAAAATTCCCCTAAAATCCTCCAAAATTCTTCTTAAATTCCCCAAAACCCCCCAAAATTCCCCTAAAATTCCCCAAATTTGGGGTCCCTGATCCATTTTCGGACCTCCCCGACCCAAATTTGGGGTCCCCGCTCTGTTTTTTGGGGTCCCAGGCTCATTTTCGGGGTGGTTTTCAGGGTTCGAGCAGCCCTGGGAGGACAGGAAGGCTCCGTACCCCTCAAAATCCTCCAAAATCATCCCCAAAATTCCCCAAAATTCCCCAAAATTCCCCAAAATTCCCCCAAAATTCCCCTAAATCCCTCAAATTCCCTCAAAACTCCCCTAAATTCCAAAGAATTCGAGAAGAATCCCCGAAAATTCTCCTAAAATTCCCCAAAATTCCAAAAAAATTCCCCAAAATTCCCCTAAATTCCCCAAAAATTCCCCAAAATTCCCCAAATTTGGCTCCCTGATCCATTTTCGGACCCCCCCGACCCAAATTTGGGGTCCCCGCTCTGTTTTTTGGGGTCCCAGGCTCATTTTCGGGGTGGTTTTTAGGGTTCGAGCAGCCCTGGGAGGACACGAAGGCTCCGTACCCCCCAAAATCCTCCAAAATCATCCTAAAATCCACCCCAAATTCCACCAAAATTCCCCAAATTCCACCAAAATCCTCCAAAATTCCCCTAAATCCCTCAAATTCCCCCCAAAACTCCCCTAAATTCCAAAAAATTCCCAAAAAAATCCCCCAAAATTCCCCTAAAATCCTCCAAAATTCTTCTTAAATTCCCCAAAACCCCCCAAAATTCCCCTAAAATTCCCCAAATTTGGCGTCCCTGATCCATTTTCGGACCCCCCCGACCCAAATTTGGGGTCCCCGCTCTGTTTTTTGGGGTCCCAGGCTCATTTTCGGGGTGGTTTTTAGGGTTCGAGCAGCCCTGGGAGGACAGGAAGGCTCCGTACTCCTCAAAATCCTCCAAAATCCTCCTAAAATCCACCCCAAATTCCACCAAAATTCCCCAAATTCCACCAAAATCCTCCAAAATTCCCCTAAATCCCTCAAATTCCCCCCAAAACTCCCCTAAATTCCTAAAAATTCCCAAAAAAATCCCCCAAAATTCCCCTAAAATCCTCCAAAATTCTTCTTAAATTCCCCAAAACCCCCCAAAATTCCCCTAAAATTCCCCAAATTTGGGGTCCCTGATCCATTTTCGGACCTCCCCGACCCAAATTTGGGGTCCCCGCTCTGTTTTTTGGGGTCCCAGACTCATTTTTGGGGTCCCAGGCTCATTTTCGGGGTGGTTTTCAGGGTTCGAGCAGCCCTGGGAGGACACGAAGGCTCCGTACCCTGAGTCGTTCGCGCGTCCTCTCGAGATCGCCATCGGCGCCAGCGACGGCGCCAGCGACTACGGCAACAAATTCGGGGAGCCCCTGCTGGCAGGTGACACTCTGGGGACATTTGGGGACATTTGGGGACAATTTGGGGATGTTTGGGAAAAAATTCGGGGATTTTTGGAGGAGATTTGGGGGAGATTTTGTGATTTTTGAGGGAGATTTGGGGACATTTGGGGACATCCCAGGGAGGTTTGGGGACATTTGGGGACACTCAAGGGACATTTGGGGACAATTTTGGGACATTTGGGGACAATTTGGGGTCACCCCAGCGACTATGGCAACAAATTCGGGGAGCCCCTGCTGGCAGTGACACTCTGGGGACATTTGGGGACAAATTTGGGATGTTTGGGAAAAAATTTGGGGATTTTTGGAGGAGATTTGGGGACATTTTGGGCACATTTTGCGACATTTGGGGACATCCTAGGGAGGTTTGGGGACATTTGGGGACATTCTGGAGGTGTTTGGGGACATTTGGGGACAATTTTGGGACATTTGGGGACAATTTTGGGACATTTGGAGGAGATTTGGGGAAGATTTTGGGATATTTGGGGACATTTTGGGACATTTGGGGACACCCCAGCGACCACAGCAACAAATTTGGGGAGCTCCTGCTGGCAGTGACACTTTGGGGACATTTGGGGACATTTGGGGACAATTTGGGGACAGTTTGGGGATGTTTGGGAAAAAATTCGGGGATTTTTGGAGGAGATTTGGGGGAGATTTTGTGATTTTTGAGGGAGATTTGGGGACATTTTGGGACATTTTGGGGACACTTGGGGACATGCCAGGGAAATTTGGGAACGTTTGGGGACATTTGGGGACGATTTTGGGACATTTAGGGACCCTCAAGGGACATTTGGGGACACTTGGGGATTTTTGGGGACACTTGAGAAAAAATTCGGGGATTTTTGGAGGAGATTTGGGGACATTTTGGGACATTTTGGGAACATTTGGGACATTTGGGACATTTGAGGATAATTTGGGACAATTTGGGGACATTTGGGGACATTTGGGGACACCCCAGCGACTAAAGCAACAAATTTGGGGAGCCCCTGCTGGCAGTGACACTTTGGGGACATTTGGGGACATTTGGGGACAAATTTGGGATGTTTGGGAAAAAATTCGGGGATTTTTGGAGGAGATTTGGGGGAGATTTTGTGATTTTTGAGAGAGATTTGGGGACAATTTGGAGATTTGGGGACACTTGGGGACATGCCAGGGAAATTTGGGAACGTCTGGGGACATTTGGGGACAATTTGGAGATTTTTGGGGATGTTTGGGAAAAAATTCGGGGATTTTTGGAGGAGATTTGGGGGAGATTTTGTGATTTTTGAGGGAGATTTGGGGACATTTTGGGACATTTTGGGGACACTTGGGGACATGCCAGGGAAATTTGGGAACGTTTGGGGACATTTGGGGACAATTTTGGGACATTTAGGGACCCTCAAGGGACATTTGGGGACACTTGGGGATTTTTGGGGACACTTGAGAAAAAATTCGGGGATTTTTGGAGGAGATTTGGGGACATTTTGGGAACATTTGGGACATTTGGGACATTTGAGGATAATTGGGGACAATTTTGGGACATTTTGGGGCCACCCCAGCGACTATGGCAACAAATTCGGGGAGCCCCTGCTGGCAGTGACACTCTGGGGACATTTGGGGACAAATTTGGGATGTTTGGGAAAAAATTTGGGGATTTTTGGAGGAGATTTGGGGACATTTTGGGCACATTTTGCGACATTTGGGGACATCCTAGGGAGGTTTGGGGACATTTGGGGACATTCTGGAGGTGTTTGGGGACATTTGGGGACAATTTTGGGACATTTGGGGACAATTTTGGGACATTTGGAGGAGATTTGGGGAAGATTTTGGGATATTTGGGGACATTTTGGGACATTTGGGGACACCCCAGCGACCACAGCAACAAATTCGGGGAGTCCCTGCTGGCAGTGACAATTTGGGGACATTTGGGGATATTTGGGGACAATTTGGGGACAGTTTGGGGATGTTTGGGAAAAAATTCGGGGATTTTTGGAGGAGATTTGGGGGAGATTTTGTGATTTTTGAGGGAGATTTGGGGACAATTTGGAGATTTGGGGACATGCCAGGGAAATTTGGGAACGTCTGGGGACGTTTGGGGACAATTTTGGGACATTTAGGGACAATTTGGAGATTTTTGGGGATGTTTGGGAAAAAATTCGGGGATTTTTGGAGGAGATTTGGGGGAGATTTTGGGACTTTTGAGGGAGATTTGGGGACATTTTGGGGTCACCCCAGCAACTACGGCAACAAATTTGGGGAGCCCCTGCTGGCAGTGACACTTTGGGGACATTTGGGGACATTTGGGGACAATTTGGGGATGTTTGGAAAAAAATTCGGGGATTTTTGGAGGAGATTTGGGGGAGATTTTGTGATTTTTGAGGGAGATTTGGGGACATTTGGGGACATCCCAGGGAGGTTTGGGGACATTTGGGGACACTCAAGGGACATTTGGGGACAATTTTGGGACATTTGGGGACAATTTGGGGTCACCCCAGCGACTAAAGCAACAAATTCGGGGAGCCCCTGCTGGCAGGTGACACTCTGGGGACCTTGGGGACAATTTTGGGGATGTTTGGGAAAAAATTTGGGGATTTTTGGAGGAGATTTGGGGGAGATTTTGGGACTTTGGGAGGAGATTTGGGGACATTTCGGGGACATCTGTGAAAAATTTGGGACTTTTGGGGACATTTTGGGGTCACCCCAGCGACTATGGCAACAAATTCGGGGAGCCCCTGCTGGCAGTGACACTCTGGGGACATTTGGGGACAAATTTGGGATGTTTGGGAAAAAATTTGGGGATTTTTGGAGGAGATTTGGGGACATTTTGGGCACATTTTGCGACATTTGGGGACATCCTAGGGAGGTTTGGGGACATTTGGGGACATTCTGGAGGTGTTTGGGGACATTTGGGGACAATTTTGGGACATTTGGGGACAATTTTGGGACATTTGGAGGAGATTTGGGGAAGATTTTGGGATATTTGGGGACATTTTGGGACATTTGGGGACACCCCAGCGACCACAGCAACAAATTCGGGGAGTCCCTGCTGGCAGTGACAATTTGGGGACATTTGGGGACATTTGGGGACAATTTGGGGACAGTTTGGGGATGTTTGGGAAAAAATTCGGGGATTTTTGGGGGAGATTTGGGGGAGATTTTGTGATTTTTGAGGGAGATTTGGGGACAATTTGGAGATTTGGGGACATGCCAGGGAAATTTGGGAACGTCTGGGGACGTTTGGGGACAATTTTGGGACATTTAGGGACAATTTGGAGATTTTTGGGGATGTTTGGGAAAAAATTCGGGGATTTTTGGAGGAGATTTGGGGGAGATTTTGGGACTTTTGAGGGAGATTTGGGGACATTTTGGGGTCACCCCAGCAACTACGGCAACAAATTTGGGGAGCCCCTGCTGGCAGTGACACTTTGGGGACATTTGGGGACATTTGGGGACATTTGGGGACAATTTGGGGATGTTTGGGAAAAAATTCGGGGATTTTTGGAGGAGATTTGGGGGAGATTTTGTGATTTTTGAGGGAGATTTGGGGACAATTTGGAGATTTGGGGACATGCCAGGGAAATTTGGGAACGTCTGGGGACATTTGGGGACAATTTTGGGACATTCGGGGACACTCAAGGGACATTTGGGGACACTTGGGGATTTTTGGGGACACTTGAGAAAAAATTCGGGGATTTTTGGAGGAGATTTGGGGACATTTTGGGACATTTTGGGAACATTTGGGACATTTGGGACATTTGAGGATAATTTGGGACAATTTGGGGACATTTGGGGACACCCCAGCGACTAAAGCAACAAATTCGGGGAGCCTCTGCTGGCAGTGACACTTTGGGGACATTTGGGGACATTTGGGGACAAATTTGGGATGTTTGGGAAAAAATTCGGGGATTTTTGGAGGAGATTTGGGGGAGATTTTGTGATTTTTGAGAGAGATTTGGGGACAATTTGGAGATTTGGGGACACTTGGGGACATGCCAGGGAAATTTGGGAACGTCTGGGGACATTTGGGGACAATTTTGGGACATTTGGGTACAATTTGGAGATTTTTGGGGATGTTTGGGAAAAAATTCGGGGATTTTTGGAGGAGATTTGGGGGAGATTTTGCGATTTTTGAGGGAGATTTGGGGACATTTTGGAGATTTGGGGACACTTGGGGACATGCCAGGGAAATTTGGGAACGTTTGGGGACATTTGGGGACAATTTTGGGACATTTGGGGACAATTTGGAGATTTTTGGGGATGTTTGGGAAAAAATTCGGGGATTTTTGGAGGAGATTTGGGGGAGATTTTGTGATTTTTGAGGGAGATTTGGGGACATTTTGGGACATTTTGGGGACACTTGGGGACATGCCAGGGAAATTTGGGAACGTTTGGGGACATTTGGGGACAATTTTGGGACATTTAGGGACCCTCAAGGGACATTTGGGGACACTTGGGGATTTTTGGGGACACTTGAGAAAAAATTCGGGGATTTTTGGAGGAGATTTGGGGACATTTTGGGAACATTTGGGACATTTGGGACATTTGAGGATAATTGGGGACAATTTTGGGACATTTTGGGGCCACCCCAGCGACTATGGCAACAAATTCGGGGAGCCCCTGCTGGCAGTGACACTCTGGGGACATTTGGGGACAAATTTGGGATGTTTGGGAAAAAATTTGGGGATTTTTGGAGGAGATTTGGGGACATTTTGGGCACATTTTGCGACATTTGGGGACATCCTAGGGAGGTTTGGGGACATTTGGGGACATTCTGGAGGTGTTTGGGGACATTTGGGGACAATTTTGGGACATTTGGGGACAATTTTGGGACATTTGGAGGAGATTTGGGGAAGATTTTGGGATATTTGGGGACATTTTGGGACATTTGGGGACACCCCAGCGACCACAGCAACAAATTCGGGGAGTCCCTGCTGGCAGTGACAATTTGGGGACATTTGGGGACATTTGGGGACAATTTGGGGACAGTTTGGGGATGTTTGGGAAAAAATTCGGGGATTTTTGGAGGAGATTTGGGGGAGATTTTGTGATTTTTGAGGGAGATTTGGGGACAATTTGGAGATTTGGGGACATGCCAGGGAAATTTGGGAACGTCTGGGGACGTTTGGGGACAATTTTGGGACATTTAGGGACAATTTGGAGATTTTTGGGGATGTTTGGGAAAAAATTCGGGGATTTTTGGAGGAGATTTGGGGGAGATTTTGGGACTTTTGAGGGAGATTTGGGGACATTTTGGGGTCACCCCAGCAACTACGGCAACAAATTTGGGGAGCCCCTGCTGGCAGTGACACTTTGGGGACATTTGGGGACATTTGGGGACATTTGGGGACAATTTGGGGATGTTTGGAAAAAAATTCGGGGATTTTTGGAGGAGATTTGGGGGAGATTTTGTGATTTTTGAGGGAGATTTGGGGACATTTGGGGACATCCCAGGGAGGTTTGGGGACATTTGGGGACACTCAAGGGACATTTGGGGACAATTTTGGGACATTTGGGGACAATTTGGGGTCACCCCAGCGACTATGGCAACAAATTCGGGGAGCCCCTGCTGGCAGTGACACTCTGGGGACATTTGGGGACAAATTTGGGATGTTTGGGAAAAAATTTGGGGATTTTTGGAGGAGATTTGGGGACATTTTGGGCACATTTTGCGACATTTGGGGACATCCTAGGGAGGTTTGGGGACATTTGGGGACATTCTGGAGGTGTTTGGGGACATTTGGGGACAATTTTGGGACATTTGGGGACAATTTTGGGACATTTGGAGGAGATTTGGGGAAGATTTTGGGATATTTGGGGACATTTTGGGACATTTGGGGACACCCCAGCGACCACAGCAACAAATTCGGGGAGTCCCTGCTGGCAGTGACAATTTGGGGACATTTGGGGACATTTGGGGACAATTTGGGGACAGTTTGGGGATGTTTGGGAAAAAATTCGGGGATTTTTGGAGGAGATTTGGGGGAGATTTTGTGATTTTTGAGGGAGATTTGGGGACAATTTGGAGATTTGGGGACATGCCAGGGAAATTTGGGAACGTCTGGGGACGTTTGGGGACAATTTTGGGACATTTAGGGACAATTTGGAGATTTTTGGGGATGTTTGGGAAAAAATTCGGGGATTTTTGGAGGAGATTTGGGGGAGATTTTGGGACTTTTGAGGGAGATTTGGGGACATTTTGGGGTCACCCCAGCGACTACGGCAACAAATTTGGGGAGCCCCTGCTGGCAGTGACACTTTGGGGACATTTGGGGACATTTGGGGACAATTTTGGGGATGTTTGGGAAAAAATTTGGGGATTTTTGGAGGAGATTTGGGGGAGATTTTGCGATTTTTGAGGGAGATTTGGGGACATTTGGGGACATCCCAGGGAGGTTTGGGGACATTTGGGGACACTCAAGGGACATTTGGGGACAATTTTGGGACATTTGGGGACAATTTGGGGTCACCCCAGCGACTAAAGCAACAAATTCGGGGAGCCCCTGCTGGCAGGTGACACTCTGGGGACATTTGGGGACATTTGGGGACAATTTTGGGATGTTTGGGAAAAAATTTGGGGATTTTTGGAGGAGATTTGGGGGAGATTTTGGGACTTTGGGAGGAGATTTGGGGACATTTCGGGGACATCTGTGAAAAATTTGGGACTTTTGGGGACATTTTGGGGTCACCCCAGCGACTATGGCAACAAATTCGGGGAGCCCCTGCTGGCAGTGACACTCTGGGGACATTTGGGGACATTTGGGGATGTTTGGGAAAAAATTCAGGGATTTTTGGAGGAGATTTGGGGACATTTTGGGCACATTTTGCGACATTTGGGGACATCCTAGGGAGGTTTGGGGACATTTGGGGACATTCTGGAGGTGTTTGGGGACATTTGGGGACAATTTTGGGACATTTGGAGGAGATTTGGGGAAGATTTTGGGATATTTGGGGACATTTTGGGACATTTGGGGACACCCCAGCGACCACAGCAACAAATTTGGGGAGCTCCTGCTGGCAGTGACACTTTGGGGACATTTGGGGACATTTGGGGACAATTTGGGGACAGTTTGGGGATGTTTGGGAAAAAATTCGGGGATTTTTGGAGGAGATTTGGGGGAGATTTTGTGATTTTTGAGGGAGATTTGGGGACATTTTGGGACATTTTGGGGACACTTGGGGACATGCCAGGGAAATTTGGGAACGTTTGGGGACATTTGGGGACAATTTTGGGACATTTAGGGACACTCAAGGGACATTTGGGGACACTTGGGGACACTTGGGGATTTTTGGGGACACTTGAGAAAAAATTCGGGGATTTTTGGAGGAGATTTGGGGATTTTTGGGGACAATTTTGGGACATTTTGGGACAATTTTGGGATTCTGCCCATTTTGGGCGATTTCTGCCCAAATTTTTTTGCAATTTTGGGCAATTTTGAGAAATTTTGAGTAAATTTGGGTAATTTTGAGTAAATTTTGTGTAATTTTGTGATAATTTTGATCAATCTGGAGTCACTTTTGGATCATTTTGAGGCGATTTTGGACATTTTTTGATGTTTTTTGATATTTTCGGATTCTGGGCCGATTTCCACCCGAATTTTTTTGTGATTTTGGGCAATTTTTGGTAATTTGAGTGATTTTGAGTAAATTTGGGTGATTTTGGGGTGGTTTTGATCGATCCAGAGACAGTTTTGGATAATTTTGAGGCCATTTTGGACATTTTTTGGTATTTTCGAATTCCGCCGATTTCGGCGATTTGTGCCCAAATTTTTTTGCGATTTTGAGTAATTTGGCTAATTTTGAGTAATTTTGTGTAATTTTGGGATAATTTTGATCAATCCAGAGTCACTTTTGGGTCATTTGGAGGCGATTTGAGACAATTTTTGACATTTTTCGCTATTTCCGAATTCCGCCAATTCTGGGCTGATTTCCGGAGGAATTTTTTTGCGATTTTGGGTAATTTTGGATAATTTTGGGTGATTTTGAGTGACTTTGGGTGGATTTCAGTTGATCTGGCATTGGATTTGGGTCATTTTGAGGCAATTTAAGTCACTTTTGGGGGTTTTTTTCGCTATTTTCGATTTCCGCCGATTCTGGGCTGATTTCCGCCAGAATTTTTTTGCAACTTTGGGCAATTTTGGGTAATTTTGTGTAATTTTGTGCAATTTTGGGTGATTTTCCTGTGATTTTGGGTCATTTAGAGTCAGTTTTGGGATAATTTTGAGGCCATTTGAGGCCATTTTGGACATTTTTCGCTATTTTCGATTTCCGCCGATTCTGGGCCGATTTCCGCTGGATTTTTTTTATGATTTTGGATAATTTTGGGTAATTTTGGGTGATTTTGGTGTGGTTTTGGGTTATTTTGAGGCGATTTTGGAGCACTTCTGGGTGGTTTTTTGCTATTTTTGAATTCTGCCTATTCTGGGCCGATTTCCGCTGGTATTTTTTGCGATTTTGGGCAATTTTGGTAATTTTAGATAATTTTGGGTGATTTTGATGTGGTTTTGGTAATTTGGAGTCAGTTTTGGGTCATTTGGAGCCGATTTTGGAGCACTTCTGGTGGTTTTTTGCTATTTTTGAATTCTGCCTATTCTGGGCCGATTTCCACTGGAATTTTTTTCGATTTTGGGCAATTCTGGATAATTTTGGGTGATTTTGGGTGATTTTGGTGTGGTTTTGCGTCATTTGGAGTTGGATTTGGGTCATTTTGAGATGATTTTAGGTCACTTCCGGGTGTTTTTTTTCGGTATTTTCCATTTCCGCCGATTCTGGGCCGATTTCCACCAGGTTTTTTTTGCGATTTTGGGTAATTTTGGGTCATTTCGATCTCCCCAGGCTTCGCCCGCTCCTTCGGGCAGCTCCTGCCCGGGGGGCAGCGCCGGGAGTGGATCAAACCTGTGATGTTCAGCGGAGGCATCGAGCCCTGGAGGATGAGCACGTGCGGAAGGAGAGCCCCGAGCCTGGTGAGAGCCGAAAAAACCCGAAAATTACCCCAAAAACCCCGAAAATAACCCCAAAATGTGCAGAAATGTCCATAAATAACCCCAGGGAGAGTCCTGAGCCTGGGAGAGCCAAAAAAACCCCAAAAAAACCCCAAAAAAACCCCAAAAATACCTGAAAATAGCCCCAAAAATAACCCAAAGACAACCCAAAAATAACCCAAAATAACCCCAAAAGTAGCTTGAAAATAAACCCAAAAATAGCCTGAAAATAGCTTGAAAATAACCCCAAAAAACCTGAAAATAACCCCAAAAATAGCCCAAAAAGAACCCAAAAAGAACCCAAAAAATAGCCCAAAAATAACCCCAAAAAACCTGAAAATAACCCCAAAAATAGCCCGAAAATAATCCCAAAAAACCCCAAAAATTGCGCCAAAAATACCCAAAAAATAATCCCAAAAGTAGCCTGAAAATAACCCAAAAACAACCCAAAAATAGCCCAGAAATAACCTGAAAATAACCCCAAAAATAGCCTGAAAATACCCCAAAAGTAACACAAAAAGAACTCCCAAAATTGCCTGAAAATAACCCCAAAAATTCTGAAAATGACCCCAAAAATACCCAAAAAATAATCCCAAAAGTAGTCTGAAAATAACCCAAAATAACCCAAAAAATAGCCTGAAAATAATCCCCAAAATAACCCAAAACTGACCCATAAAAATCTGAAAATAACCCCAAAAATACCCCAAAAATATCCCAAAAACAACCCCAAAAATATCCTAACAATAGCCTGAAAATTACCCCAGAAATCCCAAAAATAACTCCAAAAATAACCCCAAAAATACCACAAAAATACCTGAAAATAATCCCAAAAATAACCCAAAAATGCCCCAAAAATAATCCCCGAAAACCTGAAAATAACCCAAAAATAACCCAAAAATATCCCAAAAATATCCCAAAAACAACCCCAAAACCAGCCTGAAAATTACTCCAAAAATCCTGAAAATGACCCCAAAAATACCTGAAAATACCCCCGAAAATCCTGAAAATAATCCTGAAAATACCCAAAAATAAACCCAAAAATAGCCTAAAAATAACCCAAAAATAGCCCAAAAATAACCCCAAAATAGCGTGAAAATAATCCAAAAGTAGCCTGAAAATAACTCCAAAAAACCTGAAAATAACCCCAAAAATAGCCCCAAAATAACCCAAAAACAGCCTGAAAATTACTCCAAAAACCCTGAAAATGACCCCAAAAATAACCCAAAAATAACCTGAAAATAAACCCAAAACCAGCCTGAAAATTACTCCAAAAATACCTGAAAATACCCCCAAAAATCCTGAAAATAATCCTGAAAATAATCCTGAAAATAACCCAAAAATAAACCCAAAAATAGCCTGAAAATAACCCCAAAAATAGCCCAAAAAACCACCCAAAATAGCATGAAAATAATCCCAAAAGTAGCCTGAAAATAACCCCAAAAAACCTGAAAATAACCCCAAAAATAGCCCCAAAATAACCCAAAAACAGCCTGAAAATTACTCCAAAAACCCTGAAAATGACCCAAAAAATAACCAAAAATAACTGAAAAATAACCCGAAAATAAACCCAAAAATAGCCTGAAAATTACTCCAAAAATAATCCAAAATTCCCCCAAAATTCCCCCAAAACTCCACCCAAATTCCACCAAATCCACCCTAAATCCCCAAATTCCCCCAAAAATTCCCAAATCCCCAATTCCCAAATCCCCAAAATCGCCCCCAAATCCTCCCTAAGATCTGCCCAAATTCCCCCAAAATTCCCCAAAATTCCCCCAAAATCCCAAAATCCCTCCAAAATCCCTCAAATCCCCTCCAAATTCCCCAAAATTCCAACAAAATCCCCCAAAATCGCCCCCAAATCCAAAAAATCCCCCAAATCTCCCCCAAATTCCCAAAAATTCCCCCTAAATCCCCAAAAATCCCCCCAAATCGCCCCAAAATTCCCCCAAAATCCCCCAAATTCCCCAAAAATCTCTCAAAATCCCCCCAAACCCTCCCCAAATTCCCCCAAAATTTCCCCAAACTCCTCCAAAAAGCTCCCCAAATCCACCCCGAATTCCAAAAATCTCCCTCCAAAATCCCAAAATTCCCCCAAAATCACCCCCAAAACCCCAAAATCACCCCCAAACCACCCCAAATTCCGCCGAATTCCCCCAAATTCCCAAAATCACCCCAAAATCCCAAAATCCCCCCAAATTTCCTCCTAAGCCACCCCAAAATCCCCCAAATGCCCCAAATCCCTCAAATCCCCCAAAATCTCCCGAATCCCCACAAATCCACCCCAAAAGCCCCAAATCCCCCAGTCCCCAAATTTCCCCCAAAATTACCCAAATCCCCCAAAATCGCCCCACAAATCCCCCAAAATTCCCCCAAACTCCCCCCAAATCCTCCCTAAAATCCCCCAAAATTCCCCAAAAATTCCCCAAAATTCCCCAAAAAATTCCCCCAAATCCCCCCCAAAATCCCCAAAATCCCCCCCAAAATTCCCACAAAATCCTCCCTAAAATTCCCCAAAATTCCCCAAAAAATTCCCCCAAATCCCCCCAAAATTGCCCCCCAAAACGCCCCCCAAAATTCCCCCAAATCCCCCCAAAATCTTCCCCCAAATTCCCCTCAAAATTCTCCCTAAATTCCCCAAAATCCTCCAAAATTGCCCCCAAAATTCCCCCAAAATCCTCCCCAAAATTCCCCCAAGATTCCCCCAAAATCCTCCCCAAAATTCCCCAAAATTCCCCCAAATCTCCCCAAAATTGCCCCCAAAATCGCCCCCCAAAATTCCCCCAACCCCCCCAAAAATCCCCCCAAATTCCCCAAAATTTGCCCTAAATCACTCAAATTCCCCCAAATGCCCCAAATCCCAAAATCTCCCAAAATCCACCCCAAAACCCAAAATTCCCCCAAAATTTCCCCAAATCCACCCCAAAATCCCTCAAATTCCCCCAAATTCCCCAAAAATTTCCCCAAACTCCTCCAAAAAACTCCCCAAATCCACCCCGAATTCCAAAAATCTCCCCCCTAAATCCCAAAATTCCCCCAAATCACCCCAAAATCACCCCAAAATCCACCGAATTCCCCCAAATTCCCAAAATTCCCCAAAATCCCCCCAAATTTCCTCCTAAGCCACCCCAAAATCCCCCAAAATGCCCCAAATCCCTCAAATCCCCCAAAATCTCCCGAATCCCCACAAATCCACCCCAAAAGCCCCAAATCCCCCAGTCCCCAAATTTCCCCCAAAATTACCCAAATCCCCCAAAATCGCCCCACAAATCCCCCAAAATTCCCCCAAACTCCCCCCAAATCCTCCCTAAAATCCCCCAAAATTCCCCAAAAATTCCCCAAAATTCCCCAAAAAATTCCCCCAAATCCCCCCCAAAATCCCCAAAATCCCCCCCAAAATTCCCCCAAAATCCTCCCTAAAATTCCCCAAAATTCCCCAAAAAATTCCCCCAAATCCCCCCAAAATTGCCCCCCAAAACGCCCCCCAAAATTCCCCCAAATCCCCCCAAAATCTTCCCCCAAATTCCCCTCAAAATTCTCCCCAAATTCCCACAAAATTCCCCCAAATCCCAAAATCCCTCAAATCCTCCCAAATCCCTGCAAAATTCCCCAAAATCGCCCCCAAAATCCCCCAAAATCCCCCCAAAATCCCTCCAAATTCCCCAAAAATCTCTCAAATTCTTCTCCAAATCCCAAAAATCCCAAAATTCCCCTAAACCCCAAAATTCCCCAAATTCCCCAAAATCTCCCCAAATCCCCTCCAAATCCCCTAAATCCCAAAATCGCCCCCAAATCCTCCCTAAAATCCCCCCAAATCCCCCAAAATTCCCCGAAATCCCAAAATCTTCCCCAAATTTCCCCAAAATTCCCAAAATTTCCCCAAAATTCCCAAAATTCCCCAAAATCGTGACTCGCCCCTCCCCCGCAGGGATGTTGGTGGTGAAGCTGGGGGGTCCTGTCTATAGGATCGGCGTGGGG
The DNA here is from genome assembly GCA_036785705.1 of Acanthornis magna. Lineage (NCBI taxonomy): Eukaryota > Metazoa > Chordata > Aves > Passeriformes > Acanthizidae > Acanthornis > Acanthornis magna. Next base: position 14,971 of record JAWUZG010000187.1, on the reverse strand, counting down.
GGAGGGGCAGCCTCCTCCATCCAGGTACCGAATTTGGGATTTTTTGGGGAATTTTGGGATTTTTGGGAAATTTGGGACATTTTTTGGGATTTTTGGGGATTTTTTGGGGGATTTTTTGGGATTTTTGGGGATTTTTCAGGAATTTTTAGAGGATTTTGGGGGTCCTGTCTATAGGATCGGCGTGGGGGGAGGGGCAGCCTCCTCCATCCAGGTACCGAATTTGGGATTTTTTGGGGAATTTTGGGATTTTTGGGGAAATTTGGGTCATTTTTTGGGATTTTTGGGGATTTTTTGGGATTTTTTTTGGATTTCTGGGGATTTTGGGGGTCCTGTCTATAGGATCGGCGTGGGGGGAGGGGCAGCCTCCTCCATCCAGGTACCGAATTTGGGATTTTTTGGGATTTTTGGGATTTTTTGGATTTTTTGGGAAATTTGGGACATTTTGGGGATTTTTGGGAGGATTTTTGGGGATTTTTTGGGGGGTTTTTAAGGGGTTTTTGGGGATTTTGGTGTATTTTTAGGGGAATTTTTTTTTATTTTTGGGATTTTTTGGGGAATTTTGGGATTTTTGGGAAAAATTTGGGACATTTCGGGTGGATTTCAGGGGATTTTTTTGGGATTTTTTGGGGATTTTGGGGGTTTTTTGGGAACTTTTAGAGGATTTTGGGGTCCTGTCTATAGGATCGGCGTGGGGGGAGGGGCAGCCTCCTCCATCCAGGTACCGAATTTGGGATTTTTTGGGGAATTTTGGGATTTTTGGGAAATTTGGGACATTTTTTGGATTTTTGGGGATTTTTTGGGGGATTTTTTGGGATTTTTGGGGATTTTTCAGGAATTTTTAGAGGATTTTGGGGGTCCTGTCTATAGGATCGGCGTGGGGGGAGGGGCAGCCTCCTCCATCCAGGTACCGAATTTGGGATTTTTTGGGGAATTTTGGGATTTTTGGGGAAATTTGGGTCATTTTTTGGGATTTTTGGGGATTTTTTGGGATTTTTTTTGGATTTCTGGGGATTTTGGGGGTCCTGTCTATAGGATCGGCGTGGGGGGAGGGGCAGCCTCCTCCATCCAGGTACCGAATTTGGGATTTTTTGGGATTTTTGGGATTTTTTGGATTTTTTGGGAAATTTGGGACATTTTGGGGATTTTTGGGAGGATTTTTGGGGATTTTTTGGGGGGTTTTTAAGGGGTTTTTGGGGATTTTGGTGTATTTTTAGGGGAATTTTTTTTTATTTTTGGGATTTTTTGGGGAATTTTGGGATTTTTGGGAAAAATTTGGGACATTTCGGGTGGATTTCAGGGGATTTTTTTGGGATTTTTTGGGGATTTTGGGGGTTTTTTGGGAACTTTTAGAGGATTTTGGGGTCCTGTCTATAGGATCGGCGTGGGGGGAGGGGCTGCCTCCTCCATCCAGGTACCGAATTTGGGATTTTTGGGAATTTTGGGAAATTTGGGACATTTTTTGGGATTTTTGGGGATTTTTTGGGGGATTTTTGGGGATTTTTTGGGATTTTTTGGGGATTTCTGGGGATTTTGGGGTCCTGTCTATAGGATCGGCGTGGGGGGAGGGGCAGCCTCCTCCATCCAGGTATCGAATTTGGGATTTTTTTGGGATTTTTGGGATTTTTTGGAAAAATTTGGGACATTTTTTGGGATTTCAGGGGATTTTTTGGGGATTTTTTTGGGTTTTTTGGGGGGTTTTTTGGGGGTTTTTAAGGGGTTTTTGGGGATTTTGGTGTATTTTTAGGGGAATTTTTTTTTTTTTTGGGAGAATTTTGGGGGATTTTTGGGAAATTTGGGACATTTCGGGTGGATTTCAGGGGATTTTTTTGGATTTTTTGTGGATTTTTAGAGGATTTTGGGGTCCTGTCTATAGGATCGGCGTGGGGGGAGGGGCTGCCTCCTCCATCCAGGTACCGAATTTGGGATTTTTTTGGGATTTTTGGGATTTTTGGGAAAAATTTGGGACATTTCGGGTGGATTTCAGGGGATTTTTTTGGGATTTTTGGGGATTTTTTGGGGATTTTTTTGGGTTTTTTGGGGGGTTTTTTGGGGGTTTTTAAGGGGTTTTTGGGGATTTTGGTGTATTTTTAGGGGAATTTTTTTTTCATTTTTGGGATTTTTTGGGAGAATTTTGGGGGATTTTTGGGAAATTTGGGACATTTCGGGTGGATTTCAGGGGATTTTTTGGGGATTTTTGGGAATTTTTTGGGATTTTTTGGGAATTTTTAGAGGATTTTGGGGGTCCTGTCTATAGGATCGGCGTGGGGGGAGGGGCAGCCTCTTCCATCCAGGTACCGAATTTGGGATTTTTGGGGATTTTTTGGGGGATTTTTTGGGATTTTTGGGGATTTTTCAGGAATTTTTAGAGGATTTTGGGGGTCCTGTCTATAGGATCGGCGTGGGGGGAGGGGCAGCCTCTTCCATCCAGGTACCGAATTTGGGATTTTTTTGGGATTTTTGGGATTTTTGGGAAAAATTTGGGACATTTTTTGGGATTTTTGGGGATTTTTTGGGGATTTTTTTGGGTTTTTTGGGGATTTTTTGGGGGGTTTTTAAGGGGTTTTTGGGGATTTTGGTGTATTTTTAGGGGAATTTTTTTTTTATTTTTGGGATTTTTTGGGAGAATTTTGGGGGATTTTTGGGAAATTTGGGACATTTCGGGTGGATTTCAGGGGATTTTTTGGGGATTTTTGGGAATTTTTTGGGATTTTTTGGGAATTTTAGAGGATTTTGGGGGTCCTGTCTATAGGATTGGCGTGGGGGGAGGGGCAGCCTCTTCCATCCAGGTACCGAATTTGGCATTTTTTTGGGATTTTTGGGATTTTTGGGAAAAATTTGGGACATTTCGGGTGGATTTCAGGGGATTTTTTTGGGGATTTTTTGGGATTTTTTTTGGATTTCTGGGGATTTTGGGGTCCTGTCTATCGGATCGGCGTGGGGGGAGGGGCAGCCTCCTCCATCCAGGTACCGAATTGGGGATTTTTTGGGGAATTTTGGGATTTTTGGGGAAATTTGGGTCATTTTTTGGGATTTTTGGGGATTTTTTGGGGGATTTTTTGGGATTTTTGGGGATTTTTCAGGAATTTTTAGAGGATTTTGGGGGTCCTGTCTATAGGATCGGCGTGGGGGGAGGGGCAGCCTCCTCCATCCAGGTACCGAATTTGGGATTTTTTGGGGGATTTTTGGGAAATTTGGGACATTTTGGGGATTTTTGGGGAATTTTTGGGGATTTTTTTGGGTTTTTTGGGGATTTTTGGGGGATTTTGGGGTTTTTTGGGGATTTTTTGGGGGGTTTTTAAGGGGTTTTTGGGGATTTTGGTGTATTTTTAGGGGAATTTTTTTTTTTATTTTTGGGATTTTTTGGGAGAATTTTGGGGGATTTTTGGGAAAAATTTGGGACATTTCGGGTGGATTTCAGGGGATTTTTTTGGGATTTTTGGGAATTTTTTGGGATTTTTTGTGGATTTTTAGAGGATTTTGGGGGTCCTGTCTATAGGATCGGCGTGGGGGGAGGGGCAGCCTCCTCCATCCAGGTACCGAATTTGGATTTTTTTGGGGATTTTTGGGAAATTTGGGTCATTTTTTGGGATTTTTGGGGATTTTTTGGGGGATTTTTTTGGGTTTTTTGGGGATTTTTTGGGGGATTTTTGGGTTTTTGGGGATTTTTTGGGGGGTTTTTAAGGGGTTTTTGGGGATTTTGGTGTATTTTTAGGGGAATTTTTTTTCATTTTTGGGATTTTTTGGGAGAATTTTGGGGATTTTTGGGAAATTTGGGACATTTTTTGGGATTTTTGGGGATTTTTTGGGGATTTTTGGGATTTTTTGGGATTTTTTGGGGATTTCTGGGGATTTTGGGGGTCCTGTCTATAGGATCGGCGTGGGGGGAGGGGCAGCCTCCTCCATCCAGGTACCGAATTTGGGATTTTTGGGAATTTTTGGGAAATTTGGGACATTTTTTGGGATTTTGGGGATTTTTTGGGGATTTTTTTGGGTTTTTTGGGGATTTTTTGGGGGATTTTTGGGTTTTTTGGGATTTTTTGGGGGGTTTTTAAGGGGTTTTTGGGGATTTTGGTGTATTTTTAGGGGAATTTTTTTTTTATTTTTGGGATTTTTTGGGAGAATTTTGGGGGATTTTTGGGAAATTTGGGACATTTCGGGTGGATTTCAGGGGATTTTTTGGGGATTTTTGGGAATTTTTTGGGATTTTTTGGGAATTTTTAGAGGATTTTGGGGGGTCCTGTCTATAGGATCGGCGTGGGGGGAGGGGCAGCCTCCTCCATCCAGGTACCGAATTTTGGGAATTTTTTTTTATTTTTTGGGATTTTTTGGGGAAATTTGGGACATTTTGGGGGGGATTTTTTGGGAGAATTTTGGGGGTTTTTTGGATTTTTTGGGGATTTTTTTTTATTTTTTTGGGAGGTTTTTTGGGGATTTTTGGGGGGGTTTTGGGAAATTTTGGGGATTTTTATTTTATTTTTGGGGGGTTTTGGGAAATTTGGGGCATTTGGAGGGTTTTTTAGGGATTTTTTTTTTTGGTGGGGGATTTTTGGGGATCTTTTAGGGATCTTTTGGGGATTTTGGGTTTTTTGCTGTTTTGGGTGTTCCTGGGTGGATTTTTGGGGTTTTTTTTGTATTTTGGGTGTTCCCGGATGGATTTCCTTAGGGATTTTTGTATTTTTTTCATTCCTGACCAGATTTTTTGGGGGATTTTTTGGATTTTGAGGTTTCTGGATGGGAATTTTTGGGGTTTCTGCTGTTCCTGGGTGGATTTTTTTGGAGTTTTTTTTGCATTTCGGCATTCCCAAGTGGATTTTTTTGGGGGGATTTTTACATTTCACCATTCCTGGATGGATTTTTTCGGGATTTTCCGATGTCACTCCACTGTCCCCACTGTCCCCAGGTGCAAGGTGACAACGAGGCCGAGCGGGACCTGGGGGGAATTTGGGATTTTTGGGTTCCTGGATGGATTTTTTGGGCAATTTTTTGGGGGATTTTTTTTTGGTTTTTGGTGGTTTGGGTGTTCCCGGGTGGATTTTTTTGGGGATTTTTGTATTTTTTTGTTCCCGGGTGGATTTTTTGGGGATTTTCCGATGTCACCTTGTCTGTCCCCAGGTGCAAGGTGACAACGAGGCCGAGCAGGACCTGGGGGAATTTGGGATTTTTTTGTATTCCTGAATGGATTTTAGCTTTTCCTGGGTGGATTTTTTTGGGGATTTTTGTATTTTTTTTTTCCCGGATGTATTTTTTTGGGGATTTTCCGATGTCACCCCAATGTCCCCACTGTCCCCAGGTGCAAGGTGACAACGAGGCCGAGCGGGACCTGGGGAAATTTGGGATTTTTTTGTATTCCTGAATGGATTTTAGCTTTTCCTGGGTGGATTTTTTTGGGATTTTTGTATTTTTTTGCTCCTGGATGGATTTTTTTGGGGATTTTTTGATGTCACCTTGTCTGTCCCCACTGTCCCCAGGTGCAAGGTGACAACGAGGCCGAGCGGGACCTGGGGGAATTTGGGATTTTTTGTATTCCTGAATGGATTTCTGCTGTTCCAGGATGGATTTTTTTGGGGATTTTTGTATTTTTTTCTTCCCGGATGGATTTTTTTGGGATTTTCCAATGTCACCCCACTGTCCCCAGGTGCAAGGTGACAACGAGGCCGAGCGGGACCTGGGGGGAATTTGGGATTTTTAGGTTCCTGAATGGATTTTTTGGGCATTTTTTGGGGGATTTTTTTTTGGTTTTTGGTGTTTTGGGTGTTCCCGGGTGGATTTTTTTGGGGATTTTTGTATTTTTTTTGTTCCCGGATGGATTTTTTGGGGATTTTTCGATGTCACCTTGTCTGTCCCCACTGTCCCCAGGTGCAAGGTGACAACGAGGCCGAGCAGGACCTGGGGGAATTTGGGATTTTTGGGTTCCTGAATGGATTTTAGCTTTTCCTGGGTGGATTTTTTTGGGGTTTTGTATTTTTTTGCTCCCGGATGTATTTTTCGGGGATTTTCCGATGTCACCCCACTGTCCCAGGTGCAAGGTGACAACGAGGCCGAGCGGGACCTGGGGGAATTTGGGATTTTTTGTATTCCTGAATGGATTTCTGCTGTTCCAGGATGGATTTTTTTTGGGATTTTTGTATTTTTTTCTTCCCGGATGGATTTTTTTGGGATTTTCCAATGTCACCCCACTGTCCCCAGGTGCAAGGTGACAACGAGGCCGAGCGGGACCTGGGGGGAATTTGGGATTTTTAGGTTCCTGAATGGATTTTTTGGGCATTTTTTGGGGATTTTTTTTTGGTTTTTGGTGGTTTGGGTGTTCCCGGGTGGATTTTTTTGGGGATTTTTGTATTTTTTTGTTCCCGGGTGGATTTTTTCGGGGATTTTTCGATGTCACCTTGTCTGTCCCCAGGTGCAAGGTGACAACGAGGCCGAGCGGGACCTGGGGGAATTTGGGATTTTTTTGTATTCCTGAATGGATTTTACCTTTCCTGGGTGGATTTTTTTGGGGTTATTTTGTATTTTTTTGCTCCCGGATGTATTTTTTCGGGGATTTTCCGATGTCACCCCAATGTCCCCACTGTCCCCAGGTGCAAGGTGACAACGAGGCCGAGCGGGACCTGGGGGAATTTGGGATTTTTTGTATTCCTGAATGGATTTCTGCTGTTCCAGGATGGATTTTTTTGGGGATTTTTGTATTTTTTTCTTCCCGGATGGATTTTTTTGGGATTTTCCAATGTCACCCCATCTGTCCCCAGGTGCAAGGTGACAACGAGGCCGAGCGGGACCTGGGGGGAATTTGGGATTTTTAGGTTCCTGAATGGATTTTTTGGGCATTTTTTGGGGGATTTTTTTTTGGTTTTTGGTGGTTTGGGTGTTCCCGGGTGGATTTTTTTGGGGATTTTTGTATTTTTTTTGTTCCCGGATGTATTTTTTCGGGGATTTTTCGATGTCACCTTGTCTGTCCCCACTGTCCCCAGGTGCAAGGTGACAACGAGGCCGAGCGGGACCTGGGGGCAGTGCAGCGCGGGGACCCCGAGATGGAGCAGAAGCTGAACCGAGTCCTGCGCGGCTGCGTCGAGAGCGGCGCCGCCAACCCTGTGAGCTCCATCCACGACCAGGGCGCTGGCGGCAACGGTGAGGGACATTGGGGACATCGTTGGGGACATTGGGGACATTGGGGGGATTGGGGACATTGGGGACATTGGGACATTGGGGATATCGCCAACCCTGTCAGCTCCATCCATGATCAGGGGGCAGGCGGGAATGGTGGGGGACATTGGGGACATCGCTGGGGACATTGGAGACCTTGGAGACACTGGGGACATTGGGGACTTTGGGGACTTTGGGGACAGTGGGGGATTGGGGACATTGGGGACATCGCCAACCCCGTGAGCTCCATCCACGACCAGGGGGCAGGGGGAAACGGTGAGGGACACTGGGGACAGTGACAAGGACATTGGGGATATTATTGGGGACATTGGGGACACTGGGGACATTGGGGGGATTGGGGACATTGGGGACTTTATTGGGGACAGTGGGGGATTGGGGATAATGGGGATGTTGGGGATAATGGGACATTGGGGACATTGGGAGGATTGGTGACAATGGGACATTGGGGACATCGCCAACGCTGTCAGCTCCATCCACGACCAGGGGGCTGGCGGGAATGGTGGGGGACATTGGGGACATCGTTGGGGACATTGGGGACATTGGGGACACTGGGGGGATTGGGGATAATGGGGATAATGGGGACCTTGGGGACATCGGGGACATTGGGGTGACACAGGAGCCACACCTGGGGACACAGTGGGACAGGGCTACCATCCCGGACTGTCCCCAACGATGTCCCCAATGTCCCCAGGCAATGTCCTGAAGGAGATCTCGGAGCCAGCCGGGGCTGTCATCTACGCCAGCCGCTTCCAGGTCAGTGTCCCCAATGTCCCCAACGTCCCCAAATCCCCAGTTTCCCAATTACTCCAATTCCCTTCACTCCCATGATGTCACCAATGGCCCTGGTGACACCGGTGACACTTTGGTGGCCTTGGGGACAGCTGGGTGACCCGACACTGAGTGTCCTGGAGCTCTGGGGGGCTGAGTGCCAGCAGTGTCCCTTGTCCCCATTGTCCCCAATGTCCCCAAATCCTCCATTACCCCAATTTCCTCAATTCCCTTTGTTCCTCCAGTGTCACCAATGGCCCTGGTGACACTTTGGTGACATCGGTGACACCGGTGCCAGCTCGGGGACCCAACGCTGAGTGCCCTGGAGCTCTGGGGAGCTGAGTGTCACCAGTGTCCCTTGTCCCCAATGTCCCCAAATCCCCAGTTTCCCCAATTCCCTTCACTCCCATGGTGTCACCAATGGCGCTGGTGACACTTTTGTGACCCTTTGGTGACATCGGTGACACGGGTGCCAGCTGGATGACCCAACGCTGAGTGTCCTGGAGCTCTGGGGGGCCAAGTGCCAGCAGTGTCCCTTGTCCCCTGTGTCCCCATTGTCCCCATTACCTCAATTTTCTCCAATTTCCCCAATTCCCTTCACTCCCATGGTGTCACCAATGGTCCTGGTGACACTTTGGTGACACTTTGGTGACACGGGTGCCAGCTGGGTGACCCGACGCTGAGTGTCCTGGAGCTCTGGGGGGCTGAGTGCCACCAGTGTCCCTTGTCCCCAGTGTCCCCATTGTCCCCATTACCTCAATTTTCTCCAATTTCCCCAATTCCCTTCACTCCCATGGTGTCACCAATGGTCCTGGTGACACTTTGGTGACACTTCGGTGACACCGGTGCCAGCTGGGTGACCCGACGCTGAGTGCCCTGGAGCTCTGGGGAGCTGAGTGCCACCAGTGTCCCTTGTCCCCAATGTCCCCAAATCCCCAGTTTCCCCAATTCCCTTCACTCCCATGGTGTCACCAATGGCACTGGTGACACTTTTGTGACACTTTGGTGACACTGGTGACATCGGGGACAGCTGGGTGACCCGACGCTGAGTGTCCTGGAGCTCTGGGGAGCCAAGTGCCAGCAGTGTCCCTTGTCCCCTGTGTCCCCATTGTCCCCATTACCTCAATTTTCTCCAATTTCCCCAATTCCCTTCACTCCGGTGGTGTCACAAATGGTCCTGGTGACACTTTGGTGACACTTTGGTGACATCGGTGACAGCTGGGTGACCCAACGCTGAGTGTCCTGGAGCTCTGGGGGGCCGAGTGCCAGCAGTGTCCCTTGTCCCCAGTGTCCCCATTGTCCCCATGACCCCAATTTTCTCCAATTTCCCCAATTCCTTTTGCTCCCATGATGTCACCAATGGCCCTGGTGACACCGGTGACACTTTGGTGGCCTTGGTGACAGCTGGGTGACCCGACACTGAGTGTCCTGGAGCTCTGGGGGGCTGAGTGCCAGCAGTGTCCCTTGTCCCCAGTGTCCCCAAATCCCCAGTTTCCCCAATTCCCTTCACTCCCGTGATGTCACCGGTGGCCGTGGTGGCCCTGGTGACACTTTGGTGACACTGGTGACAGCTCGGGGACCCGACGCTGAGTGTCCTGGAGCTCTGGGGGGCTGAGTACCAGGAGTCCAACGCGCTGCTGGTGCGACCCTCGGCGCTGGCACTGCTGCGGCGCCTGGCGGAGAGAGAGAGGTGTCCCCTCAGCGTCGTGGGGACAATCACCGGAGACGGACGGGTGAGGGACACTGGGGACAGTGTTGGGGACATTGGGGGCACTGGGGACAGTGGGGACAGTGGGGACATTGGGGATGATCACTGGAGACGGACGGGTGAGGGGACAGGGGGGACATTGGGGGGATTGGGGACAATGGGGACAGTGGGGACAGTGGGGACAGTGGGGACACTTAGGGGGATTGGGGACAATGGGGACAATCACCGGAGATGGATGGGTGAGGGGACACTGGGGACAGTGTTGGGGACATTGGGGACATTGGGGACATTGAGGGGATTGGGGGATTGGAGACATTGGGGACATTGGGGATATTGGGGACATTGGGGACATTGGGGACACTAGCGGGATTGGGGACAATGGGGACAATCACCGGAGATGGAGGGGTGAGGGGACACTGGGGACAGTGTTGGGGACATTGGGGACATTGGGGACTTCGGGAGATTGGGGACAATCACCGGGGATGGCAGGGTGAGAGGGGACATTGAGGGGACTGGGGACATTGGGGGGATTGGGGACACTGGGGACAATGGGGACATTTTGGGGATATTGGGGGATATTAGAGACATTGGGGACGTTGGGGACAATCACCAGAGACGGACGGGTGAGGGACACTGGGGACATTGGGGGGATTGGGGACATTGGGGACAATCACCGGAGATGGACGGGTGAGGGACAGGGGGGATAGTGTTGGGGACAGTGGGGGGACATTGGGGACATTGGGTGGGTTGGGGACAGTGGGGACATTGGGGACAGTGGGGACAATCACCAGGGATGCATGGGTGAGGGGACAGTGGGGACAGTGTTGGGGACATTGCGGGGAATGGGGACACTGGGGACATTGGGGACACTAGGGGGATTGGGGACAATGGGGACAATCACCGGAGGCGGACGGGTGAGGGGACAGTGTTGGGGACATTGGGGGGATTGGGGACACTGGGGACATTGGGGGATTGGGGACACTGGGGACATGGGGTGATTGGGGACACTGGGGACAGCATTGGAGACAGTGGGGACAATCACCAGGGATGGCAGTGTGAGAGGGGACATTGCGGGGACTGGGGACATTGGGGACAATGACAGGAGATGGCAGAGTGAGAGGGGACACTGGGGACAGCATTGGGGACAGTGGGGACATTGGGGATAGCATTGGGGACAACAGGGACACTGGGGACATTGGGGACAATTACTGGGGACGGACAGGTGAGGGGACAGCATTGGGGACATTGGGGGGATTGGGGCAGTGGGGACATTGGGGACAATGGGCGTGTTGGGGACACTGGGGACAGTGGGGACAGTGGGGGATTGGGGACATTGGGGACAGCACTGGGGACATTGGGGACATTGGGGGCGTTGTGGACATTGGGGGCATTGGAGACACTGGGGACAATGGGTGGACTGGGGACACTGGGGACACCATTGGGGACAGTGGGGACATTGGGGACATTGGGGGATTGGGGACATTGGGGACACTGGGGACAGTGGGGGTCCCTTGGGTGGCATTTGGGTCCCTCTGGGGGGGGTTTTGTGAGTGGTTTTGGGGTCATTTTTTCAGTTTTTGGGGTATTTTGGGGTCATTTTCTGGGAATTTTGGGGTATTTTGGGGTAATTCCTGGGGTATTTTGGGGTCGATTTTAGGGTAATTTCTGTGGGTGGTTTTGGGGTCATTTTTTCATTTTTTGGGCTGATTTTGGGGTGATTTTTGGGGTGCTTTTGGGGTAATTTTTGGGGTAATTTCTGGGGTATTTTGGGGTCATTTTCTGGGAATTTTGGGGTATTTTGGGGTAATTTCTGGGGTATTTTGGGTCGATTTTAGGGTAATTTCTGTGGGTGGTTCTGGGGTAATTTTTTTCATCCTGGGGCTGTTTCTGAGCTGATTTTGGGGTAATTTTGGGGTAATTTTGGGGTATTTTGGAGTTAATCTTTGGGGTAATTTCTGTGAGTGTTTTTGAGGTATTTTTTTCATTTTTTGGGCTGATTTGGGGGTAATTTTTGGGGTATTTGGGGGTCAATTTTTAAGGTAATTTCTGTGAGCGTTTTTGAGGTAATTTTTAAAGTTTTTGGGGTATTTTGGGATTGATCTTTATGGTAATGTCTATGAGTGTTTTTGAGGTACTTTTTTCATTTTTTTGGCTGATTTTGGGGTAATTTTTGGGGTATTTTGGGGTTGATTTGGGGGGAATTTTTGGGTTATTTCAGGGTTGATTTTGGGGTCATTTTGGGGTATTTTGGGGTCGATTGTTACGGTAATTTCCATGAGTGGTTTTGAGGTATTTTTTTCATTTTTTGGGCTGATTTTGGGGTAATTTGGGGTTTTTTTGGGATGATTTTGGGATATTTTGGGGTCAATTGTTACAGTAATTTCTATGAGTGTTTTTGAGATATTTTTCATTTTTTGGGCTGATTTTGGGTAATTTTTGGGGTAATTTTGGGGTGATTTTGGGGTATTTTGGGGTCGATCTTTATGGTAATTTCTATGAGTGTTTTGGAGGTACTTTTTTCATTTTTTGGGCTGATTTTGAGGTAATTTTGGGTTTTTTTGGGGTCATTTTGGGGTCATTTTGAGGTATTTTGGGGTCGATCTTTATGGTAATTTCTATGAGTGTTTTGGAGGTACTTTTTTCATTTTTTGGGCTGATTTTGGGGTAATTTTGGGGTTTTTTGGGCTGATTTTGGGGTAATTTTGGGTTTTTTCACCCAGATCGTGCTGGTGGATGACCTGGCCTCGCCGGTGCCCGAGGGAGGGTCCCACCAGGGCCTCCCCACCCCTGTCAACCTCGAGCTCGAGTGGGTGCTGGGCAAGATGCCCCAAAAGGTGAGCGGGGACCCCAAAAATCACCCAAAATCGGGGGCAGAACCTAAAATGGACCACGAAAAATGACCCATAATTATGGGGGGGAACCCTAAAAATGGATCCCAAAAATCACCCAAAATCGGGGGGGGAGCTCTAAAAATGGATCCTGAAAATGGACCCCAAAATTGGGGGAGAAACCCTAAAAATGGATTCCAAAATCGGGGGGCAAACCCTAAAAAGGGACCCCAAAATCGGGGGGGAAACCCTAAAAATGGATCCCAAAATTGGGGGTAAACTCTCACCCAAAAGGTAGGCGGGGACCCCAAAAATCACCCAAAATTGGGGGGGGGGAAACCCTAAAACTGGATCCCAGAATTGGGGGAGAAACTGTAAAAAGGGACCCCAAAAAATGATGCAAAATTAGTGGGGAAACCCTAAAAATGGATCCCAAAATTGGGTGGAAGGTCCTAAAAGGGACCCCAAAAATGACCCCAAAATTGGGGGAGAAACTCTAAAAAGGGACCCCGAAAAATGACCCAAAATCGGGGGGGGAACCCTAAAAATGGATCCCAAAATTGGGGGAGAAACTGTAAAAAGAGACCCCAAAAAATGATGCAAAATTGGGGGGGAAACCCTAAAAATGGATCCCAAAATTGGGTGGAAGGTCCTAAAAGGGACCCCAAAAATGACCCCAAAATTGGGGGAGAAACTGTAAAAAGGGACCCCGAAAATGGACCCCAAAATTGGAGGGGAAATGCTAAAAATGGGCCCAAAAAAACGACCCCAAAATCGGGGGGGAAACCCTAAAAATAGACCCCCCAAAATGACCCAAAATCGGGGGGGAAACCCTAAAACTGGATCCCAAAATTGGGTGGGAGGTCCTAAAAGGGACCCCAAAAATGACCCCAAAATTGGGGGAGAAACTCTAAAAATGGACCCCAGAATTGGGGGGAAAACCCTAAAAATGGATCCCAAAAATGGACCCCAAAAGATGAGCAGGGACCCCAAAAAATGACCCAAAACTGGGGGGGGGAGCCCTAAAAATGGACGCCAAAATTGGGGGAGAAACTCTAAAAAGAGACCCCAAAAAATGACCCAAAATTGGGGGGGGAAACCCTAAAAATGGATCCTGAAAATGGACCCCAAAATTCGGGGCAGAGCCCTAAAAATGGATCCCAAAATTGGGGGAAAACCCTATAAATGGATCCTGAAAATGGACCCCAAAAGGTGAGGAGGGACCCCAAAAAATGACCCAAAACTGGGGGGGGGAGCCCTAAAAATGGACCCCAAAATCGGGGGAGAAACTGTAAAAAGGGACCCCAAAAAATGACCCAAAATTGGGGGGGGGGAAACCCTAAAAATGGATCCCAAAATTGGGGGAGAAATCCTAAAATGGATACTGAAATTGGGGGGGGAATCCCTAAAAATGGACCCCAAAATTGGGGGAGAAACTGTAAAAAGGGACCCCAAAAATGGACCCCAAAATCGGGGGGAAAACCTAAAAATGGACCCCAAAAATGGAAGGGATTATTTAAACCCCCGAATTTTGGGGTTCCCCAATTTTTTGGGGCCGCCCCGAGCTGACCCCTCTCCATTTTTTGGATCCCTCTCCCCATTTTCGGGGTCCCCTCCCCATTTTTGGTGTCCCCCTCCCCATTTTTAGGTCCCCCCTCCCCATTTTCAGTGTCCCCTCCCCATTTTTTGGGGTCGCTCTACCCATTTTTGAGGTCCTTTTCCCAAATTTTGGGGTCCCCTCCCCATTTTGGGGGTCCCTGATCCCAATTTCGGGGTCCCTGATCCCAATTTCGGGGTCCCTGATCCCATTTTTGGGGTCCGTGATCCCAAATTTTGGGGTCCCCTCCCCATTTCCGGTGTCCCATCCTCATTTCCGGTGTCCCCTCCCCATTTTTGGTGTCCCCTCCCCATTTCCGGTGTCCCCTCCCCAATTTCGGTGTCCCATCCTCATTTTCGGTGTCCCCTCCCCATTTTCGTGTCCCCTCCCCAATTTTGAGGTCCCCTCCCCATTTCCGGTGTCCCCCTCCCCATTTTCGGGGTCCCCCTCCCCATTTTTTGGGTCCCTCTCCCCATTTTTGGGGTCCCCTCCCCATTTTTGGGGTCCCCTCCCCAGTTTCAGGGTCCCTTCCCCATTTTTGGTGTCCCTCTCCCAAATTTTGAGGTGTCTCTCCCAAATTTTGGGGTCTCTCCCCCAATTTTTGGGGTCCCTCTCCCCATTTTCGGTATCCCCTCCCCATTTCCGGTGTCCCCTCCCCATTTCTGGTGTCCCTCCCCAATTTTCGTGTCCCCTCCCCAATTTTCGTGTCCCCCTCCCCAATTTTGAGGTCCCCTCCCCATTTCCGGTGTCCCCTCCCCATTTCCAGTGTCCCCTCCCCATTTTTGGTGTCCCCCTCCCCATTTCCGGTGTTCCCCTCCCCATTTTCAGTGTCCCCTCCCCATTTTTTGGGGTTGCTCTCCCCATTTTTGAAGCTCTTTTCCCAAATTTTGGGGTCCCCTCCCCATTTCCGGT